>OW026519.1:212281844-212311844 GCA_932274085.1 Protocalliphora azurea | reverse complement strand
AAAAAATAAATATTTCAAATCAGATTTTATTTATTTTTAAAATAGGAAATAAAATAAAGTATAATTATATTTAAGCTAAAGAAATAAAATTTATTTTCAAATTAGTTGAAAACTTTGGAATTTGGTTTATATTTTATAAAAGTACATTCGAATACTTCTGTTGAAATATTTTCTAATCTGACTTGTTAACAAGTGGAATAATACTTAAATAATTTTATTCCAAACCAATTTCAAGTAACTGAAAATTATATTACAAGGAGCACAAAATGATTTGAAACTATTTTGTTTCTAAAAATATAAATTGAATATAAAAATAATTTACTTTTAACAAATATTTTGAATTAAAATATTCACAAAGAACAGCTATGAAATCTATAATAAAACTAAAGTATCTAAAATTTTAACATAACAAAAATTAAATTGATTTAAAACTTAATGTAAAACAACTTTTAAGTAAATTCGTTAAACTATAGTTAAACAAATACATAGTTATCTGTGAGAAAAAAAAAAACCTAATTCAATTCATGCAACATTGACGTTCCTCTTAAATAATGTTCTAGTTGTATTATATGCGTTAAACTCCTGCAAGTATCATGTTTAGGGTAACGTCAATCTTTCATTGATATAAGGTGTTAAAAATAACGAAATGTTTGCTATAGAATTTTAAAAGTGCGTTAAAAAGTGAGAATATTTAATTTCCCCTTTTCCCGGGAAATTTAAAAATTCCCAGGAATTCCCGAGAATATTTTGAAATCCTGAGATTTCCCGCCCGGGATTTTTCAGACCCCAAACCCTAATTACTAGTAGTAATAAATTAAATGCGGTGAAATTTCTGCAGACCATGACTCGAAAAACTTAAAATTTAAATTTAAGCATATTTTTTTGAGAAATAATGTTAATATTTGGACCCAAATAAAATTAAAAAAAAAAACTCCCACTTTTTTGTTCCCGTTATTCTGCCGATGTTATTTCTTATATTAGGAAATAAAAATCTCTTAGTATAGACCTAGAGTTAGAGCTCAAGCAAAAATAAATTTGTTTTCTAACGAACGTTACAAAACTTTTTTTAAATAATTCTGTAACTTGCGAACCTTGAAAATATCTAAATAAAATTTCACAAGTTCAGAGCTGAGGTGTTTTAGTCCTTGTAAATCTCTACAAAAAACATGCTTCCGCGTTTATTTTATTTTATTTTTTTTTATTTAAGAGATATTTAGATCGAAGCAAATTTTACCCTCATTCTTGGCCTATTTTTTAAAGTTTTTTAAACTTAAGGCCCAAAAAATTTAGGAAAATTCCCACTAGATTTCTTACAAAATCCTAAATAATATTGCTGCAAGATTAATATAAATATTGATCCGAACATAAGTTATATTGTTCTGAAATTGAAACTTTAAAAAAAATTAAATTTTTTGGAGTTATTTTCCAAAATTTCTAAAGAAATCTTAACGTAAATGCGTGTAAAGGAAAATCGGAGCCGCTTTGGACAATATCCAAACTTTTGTTAATTGAAAAAGTTTTTTAATTTGTTTTTTTTTTTTTTTTTTTTTTTTGTAAAATTCTCAAGATCAACATAGAAGTATTTTGGCTATATTCCCCCAAGTTTATCTATATTGTGCCAAAATTTCATTCGAATAACTCTACTTGTTAAATTTTATTTAAAATCCAAATTTTAAGTTTTTCGGATCATGGTCTAAAAAAATTTCACCGCATTTAATTTATTTTCACTAATTATGATTCCCATGTTCTAACGTTTCCTATGATACCAGAAATTTTCGAAAAATGTTTACACTTTTGTTTAAAACTAACAAAAACTTTGTCTTAGATAATTTTTAGCACTTTTTCCATGTATTTTATGAAAAATGTAAACTCAGCAAGGGCAGCAATGCAACGTTTACTTCTTCTGTTACCTTTACATTGAACTTGTACTTGTAACATGCCTGTATTTTTCATACAAAAATATAAAAAACTGCCAAAACTTGCAAGGTCTATTTTTATTTTTTGTTGAGATGTAAGCTGTATATATACATATTTGGTATCTCTGAACTCGTATTTCTATTAGTTGTAATTCTCCACAATCTCTGCGTGTTTAACCAATATATGAAGGTATATAGCCAATATACCTTTTTGTTTATCTTAGCTTTGAAATTTAAGAATTTTACAAAAAAAATGTAAAAAACTTTTTCAATTAACAAAGTTTTGATAGGGCTTGGGGGCAAATCGTTATTAAAAGCGGCTCCTATTTTATTTCACACGCATTTACGTTAAGATTTCTTTAAAAATCATTACAAAAATTCTGTAGTCCGGAAAGTTTTGATAGGGCTTGGGGGCAAATCGTTATTAAAAGCGGCTCCTATTTTATTTCACACGCATTTACGTTAAGATTTCTTTAAAAATCATTACAAAAATTCTGTAGTCCGGAACAAAAAAATATTTTAGAAGTAGAAGAATATTACAACCCTTTTTGGAAAAAAATGCCCCAAAAAATATGACATTTTTTTAAAGTTTCTATTTCAGTTTAATATAACTTTTTATCGGATAGATATATTTATATGATTCTTGCAGCAATATTACTTAAAATTTTGTAAGAAAATATTTTCAAAAAAATGTAGGGCCTAAATTAATATAAATTTACAAGTACTACCTGATATAGATATCTCCAACGGTTCACAAGTTACAGAATTATTTAAAAAAAATCGTTTTGGAATCAATGTGCGTCATTTTAACTGTATTTTTTACATTTATTTTTTAAAGAAGAAGCGCCATTCTTCTCAATTAATTAATTATTAGGAAATATACAACAAAAGACAATGAAATTAAAAAGAAAAAATACCATTAAATTTTGACAACATTCCCCAACGAAAAACAAAAAAAAATGTGATTTATTATAATAAAATTTTATCTACGTGTTCCCATACATATATGCCGTTATAAACAAAAAAATGCAATAGCTCTATGACCCACAGAAAGTTGAAATTAAGAAATATGGCGATTAATTGAAAATTAATTAAAAATAGATAAAATGAATTATCATTATATGTTAAAAAAAAATTCTTTATTTTTTTTTTTCACTCTCCGTGCAGTTCCAAAATCACACATTGGTTGCAATTTTTAATCACAGTGGTAAAATTTTAAATTTTCAAGTTTATATTTTTGTGTTTTATTATATAAAAATTTGTTTTTTACAATGGAGTTATAAGCATAGGTGTTTAGAAACATATTAATCAGTCTAAAAACGGGCATTTTTTATCAAAAAGCTTTTAGACCAACTTGGGTAAAAATAAGAATTGTGTATTTTTACTTAATATGTGTAGTATGCAAATCAAAAAAAAAAAAATATTTTGCGGATATTTTCAAAAAAAAAAAAAAAAAAAAATCAAGATAAATATGCTTGCTTTTATAACAAAAATAAAATCAAAGTAATACAAATTTAAAATACATATTTTATTAAGTTAATTATTTGCATTATTTAAGGCAAATTTATTTTCCAAAAAAAAATTCGGAAAATACTTATTAAGAGTAGAAAAATAATAGTAGAGCAAGTTTTGCCATGTTAAGTCACTTTAATGCGCAAACGTAATTGTGAATTTGCGTTAAGGCGACAGGGTCTTATATGGAAACTATGGTCACAATCCTTCTGAAATTTGGCTATAATATTAATACTTAAATGAAATTTATGTTTACTAAATTTTATATTTATGCGATCATTTATATAGGAATTATGAACGAAAAAGTAAATCCGTGAAGGAATTGTGGATCGATCCTCATGAAATTTAGTAGTATGATTTTTGCTTAGACAAAACTCATCTATGATATGTTATTTAGTATATTTATGATATTTATGAGCATTTGACCTATTTTCGGAAAAATTTTAATATGAGGTCTGAGTGAAATATTGATTACATTTTAACCAATTTTATCATGTTAAATTGTGAGCACAAAATATGCTCAAGTACCAAATTTCATAAAGTTACCTTTAAAACTGCCACCTATAGAATAGCATAAATTATGGTTTTTGATGCATGGACAGCCGGACGGACAAAAGTTTTTACAAAAAAAAAAAAAAATAATAATAATAATAATATTCAAAAAGTATATTTTCGTTGTATTAATTAGCCATTTTTGGCAATTATACCCCACTGTACGACGCTCTGTTACTTGCAGTGTTGCCAGGAGGTGGAAAAAAAGAGGCTAAATTGAACTTTAGAAAAGGTCAGAAAAGGCTAAAAGCCCAAAAAATAAGACTGGAAAAAAACGAATACATTTTTTTATTTAAAAACTTACTTATTTTTATACCCACCATCATTTTTTAATTGAAAATAATCATCTAAGACTCCACAAAGTAAATATATTCTGGATCCTCGTGAAAATCTAAGATGATCTAAAGATATCCGTCCGTCTGTCTGTTAAAAGCATGGTAAGGCTCAAGGCGGACATCCTATTAGACGAAATTTGGCTAAAATATTTTTCTTATTTAGGGTTTATTTGGTATTGAAAATAAACAAAATCGATTTATAAACAAAAAAAAGTTAAGGACAAAATCATAGAAAAACAAGGTGTCCGTCGTAATTCCAATTTATACTTTACGATATTTTTTACAAAAAAAGCATGTACATCAGCGAAATTTTGCACAAATAATTCAAGCACTAATTTAGACTCGGAAACCAATTATGGGCGAGGACCGCCCACCTCCCGTATAAAGTGAAATATCGGCGAAATTAAATTAAAACGCTCAGGGTGGCTCAGAAATTGATTTCATTAGCCAAAAGTCCAATTTTTTGTTAATACCGATTTCCAAAATTTTAATGCTATTCATATTGAAACTAAGGTGGCCAAAAAATTAGATCAAAATATTTGTAATTGTAGGCGTGTGATGCAGTTAAAGACAAATATTTTATATTATTTTGTAAATAAATATGATTTTTATAAATTTGATCAGAAGTAAGTTATATTTACTCACAAACTATTATCGATAATTGGCTACATTCTTTTGTTATGTTGGTAGGTTAACAGTCTTTAAGAAATTGTATGTGTCACTGAACCGTTTATACCTGCTGTGTTATTAAATGTTTTCTCAGGTTCAATATTTTAGTCAAATTTGAATTTTAATGGAATAGAACTTTTGAGGGTCAAAAGGGGTTAAACAAATTTTATTACCCATATATATACTTGCCTGTAGTATACATTTTCTATATGAATGAAATTACTCCCAAAATTTTTTCATGGAACCCATAGTAAAAATCAGTTATTATTTGGGTTTTAAACTTACAGGAACAATAAGAAACAACGGCACCATTAAGGAATTAAAAAATTTAAAAAAGAAACATGTTCATGATGAATTTCTCAAATATGGGTTGATTATAGATCAATAAAAACAAGGATCAGCCAATACGAATGATGGAAACACCCTAAGAAGGTTCTTTTTTAGATCCCGAAAGAAAGAAATAACAGGTGTTGATATAAATCTTATTTCAAGATTTAAAGCAATTATCGCACAGAGTCAATTTTAAAAATTTTTTTATAAATATTATTACTTTTTTCACAAACTTTTTTCATAAAAAATTAAATTTTGTGCATAGATATTATTAAATTGTTCATACTGAAAATCTTAGCAATTTTGCAAAAATTCTGTTAAATCTTTGATTTAGTTTTATTAGATTTGATTACAAATGGTAAATGAAAATAGTTATACATGAAAATAATAACAACAAACGCCTTAAAAGGGCAAAAATTCTAAGGAAAATCTGTAAAAAAAAATATGTTTAGAAATTCCCATAATTTCGATCGCATTCTGCAGCACATTTTGATAAAAAGCGCTTCTGTTCTGATCCCATGATGTAGCTAAAAATAATTAAAAAACTAAAATTTTCCGAAGGAAATTTCAAATATTTTTTTACAAATTGAAAATATAAATGAAAATTTAAACAATTTATTTTAAGTTTTCTTGACTATTGATTCATTTCAAAAAATATAAAAAAGTGTTAATATTTAAGACATTATTATTAAATATTATGAACTTAAATCAATGAAAGTAAATTCTTATATTTTTGCACAAACTTTTTTCTGTGGCGATGTACTTGTATGCAATAAACAAATTGATGCTAGAAAATTTAGTGATTATGCGAAGAAAACTAAAGCCCAGGAAAAAAGGAATAATGATTACAGATTTTAAAGAGAACACAATACCAGAAAAATATCACGAAATTCTACAAATGAAGATCTATTTAATATATTAATATTTAATATATTACTGGCAACGTCAGATCCAATCATCTTTAGCAGTCGAAGTCAAAGGAACATCGAACATCGAGACTTAGATGAAGAAGCAAAAAGGCTGTTCTTTGACAGAAATAATATAGAATTAAATATGGAATATATGCAGGCTATTTTCCAACCGAATGAATAATAATTATAATTTTCTTTTATTGCTATTTAAGTAAAACATAAAATAAACATTAAAAAACTTTTAGTTATTACAAAAAACAAAAAATGTTGTCCTTAATGTTATTTAAATAAAAAGCAAAATAAACATTAAAATTTTTTTTTTTTTTTTTAATATATCGATTCAAAAGTTACAGAGTTTTGTCGATGAAAAACGATTCTGAATCACTGTGCGCCGCCGGCGAAAATTTTAATTAAATATAAAAAATCTCTTGTGCGAATTGTGTATTAATTCTTTTGTGCGAATTAATATACAAAAATGCTTAAATGGATGCTTATGTAGAAATGAAATAGTAAAAGCAAATAAGAAATTATTTGAAGTATTAAAATTTTAGCCTTTTTAAAGTAACTTTAAGAATCAAAAAGGCTAAACGAAAGCTAAAACGAAAATTTTGAGGCTAATATGCCGTTTATACCGAAACAAAAACTTGTTGGTTTTTGGAAAACTAAATTTACAAAATCAAATCGTTTACATACCTTGTTTTCATCATATTCAAAAGCTCACTTTTATGAAATCAACTGAACAGCAGTATCATAAATATTTATTTTACTAGTTTTTATTTGGTTTTCAATAAAAACTAGATGAAAATGATTTTTGATTTGTATGGAAAAACTAAAGAAATTTATGTAGTTTTTCAATCAAAAACCGATAGAAGCCAAAAACTACTAGTTTTTGTTTAGTGTAAATGGCATATAAAAGCAAAATAAAACTGGCAACACTGGTTACTTGTTATGATAGAAAATTTTCTGGGGTAGACCCTACATAATAGAAAAATTATTACCACAATTACCAACAATTTTGATAAAATTATTAGTTGCTGAACATACTAGACTACCTCTCGCCAAAACATATGTAATACAATATACTATAGTCAAACTCTATACGAAAATCGAAACACGAAAATAATTTTTGTAAAACATTACTTATATACATTTTGTATAATTCCCGTAAATATTTCTTATTGCTTATTTTATTTCAAACGTGTTTTGTTGTATGTTCATTCGCTTTTAGATGTAGTGTTCTTGTATTTTATTTAATTGTGGTCAATGTTATTTCCGCATTTGAAGATGTTGATTATACCTGAATTCTTATTTAACACTGTACAGTTAGATTGCTTGTACTTGATATTAAACTCAGAAACTATGTCTACGTATACGAACACAGTTAAAGACCGGCTTCTTTATTACTTCACAGTAGGTCAGTAATTTAATTGTATCTAGCACTCGGAATGGTTGAGATATATCATAGACGTTATTGCTTTTACTTTGAATAATTTTGTTTATATTTTTAAAATAAATTATAAATCTATATATATATATATATATATATATATATATATATATATATATATATATATATATATATATATATATGTATGCATGTATTTATTTGTTAAAGAATATCTGTATTTAGTTACTAACGTTCCTTGATAATTCATACAAAATTTCAACTTTTATACGTTGGAAGTACATGTTAAATTTATCATTGATTAAGTGCTGTCAATTTATTATTATTACTTAGAACATTCTAAAAACCGTTTATTTCAAATTAGTAAATCTAATTTGGCTACAATATTAAAAGTCAGTTAAAAGAGCTCTGCTAAGCATGTAAAAAATTGATATATTCTTTAAAAGTGGAATTAGGACCACATTTTTTGGACCAAATAGGTCCAGAAAATCAGGACAATTAGGAAATCTCCTCACATATCGTAAATTCAACTTTTCAGAAATGCCTTTAAAACATGAATTTGACGATCACTCAAAATTTGGAATTCTGTGTGGGATGAACACACATTTCAGGAAAGTAAGGCAACGTAGGCGGACCAGGCTTTTTGGAATCTGGATATATCCCACACAAAATCCCAAATTTTGAACGATCGTCAAGTTCATGTTTTAAAGGCATTTCTGATAAAGTTGTTTGAATTCAGGATATATGAGTGTTTTTCTGTACCTATTTGAAAATTAAAAGGGTAGCGAAGCGTTGTGGGTAAAAGCTAGTATATTATAAAAATGAGGTGTAAATTTGTTCGTGTATTAATCACTCGTAGACGGCTGAATCGATTTGCAACACACATTTCAGGAAAATAAGGCAACGTGGTATGATCTCGATTGGATGCATTAAAATTTTCACAGCATTATCATGTCTGTCCCAAATTTAAATTTGATATTTCATTTTTCGATCGAAGTAGAGGAAGTGGTACCTCCCATACAAAGCAAATATTCATATGTCATATCTAAGTAATTATTATAGGAGAAGCTAGTTTATCCATATATTTTATATTTTTAAGTTTTTAAAAGACAAATAATATAAAATAATCAATAGAGGTGAAAATTATTGAAAAAAGTTGATAATAGTCGAAAGTCAACAATAAGGAATATTCCTTAAGCAAGGACTTAAGAAATCAGTGCCATTATAATGAGAAACAAACGAACACCGAACTTAATCTGAAACGGACCAGCAAAATCGACACCTGCATAAGAAAACGGAAGAGATAGAGTGGACCTCTCTAATTGCAGAGCTGCCATAATTTGCGATTTCACCTGCTGTTTATATCGAATGCAAGTCAAGCTGTGATGAATACACTTTTTAACTGATCTTTTTAAACCAGGAATATTTATTTATTTACAAAATTTACTATTATTTACTTATGAAAACAAATTAAAAAAAAAAAATATATATATATATATATATATATATATATATATATATATATATATATATATGCACTAACGACTAAGGTTTTTGGCCTAGCTTAAAATTTATATTTATATTAAATTGTATATGTTACAATATTTTAATAATTGTATTATATTACTAATATTTTGGACATTAATATTTTTAAAGAGCTCCATTAAGCAAATTTTTCCAAAAATATGTAATTTAGCTTGTTTAATAAAACTACAGTTAAGAAAAAGGTGTTCTATATTTAGTTCTACGTTGCTGTCGCATAAATAGCATAGATTGCGATGAGTGGGATTAAACATATGCTGTTGTGTGATGTATGTGTGTCCTAATCTTAGCCTAATGTATTTTTGTAGATCTCTTCTTTCGGCATTATTGGGGTATATTGATGGAGTCTTATATTCTTCAATTTCACATTTTTTAATGGTTGTTAAAATTATGTTTTTTATATCCCTTTTGTTGGATGTACAGATCGATAATATTGGTGCAAATTTAGCTGTTTCATCCGCTAAAGTGTTGCCTTCGATGCCTGTGTGGCCCGGTATCCACATACCGATATTTAATTAAAATATCTCTTATTTATATTTTTGTTTTTGGTGTTATACGAGCAGTTATTGTAGATTTAGAATCTGAGCAAATAACATATTTACCTCGAATATGTTTGTATTTGTTAAAGGTATATAAGGTATATACTGCTGTCGATTCAGCCGTGAATATTGAGCAAATTTGGTCCAGAGTAGCTAAAGAATCAGTGTTTAATGTATTGTTAATTACAGCAAATGCATGGAAGTGTTTGTTTTTGAACCATCTGTGTACAAAAATTTCCAATTTTTATTTTTTAATGGTGAGGATATTTCTTGGAAAAGAAAGTTATATTCGTAGTTAGATGTAAATTCCTTAGGTTTGGTTATTAGATCCAATGTGAAACTCGGACTTTTTAATTTCTAAGGTGGTTCAGTCGGCGTGCAATTTTCTGTGGTTTTATATTCATACCTATATCTAAGGCGAATTCAAGTGAGTTGTAAATAGTTGATGGAGCATTGGCCATTGGGATAGGAGAGTTTTAATACGATTAATAAGGTACTGTTCGGAAGGAAAAATTATTTTAAGAATTAAGTTGGTGCTAGTGAATTTGATTATTTCCTCTATGGTGGGTAAACCGGATTCCACCATTAAATTTTTAATTGGAGTTGTTTTGAGAGCACCGTGAACAATCCTGATGGATTGATGGTAAACAGGACAAATTTTTTTGAGTTGTGTCTTTGGGGCTTTGCCATAAATAGCAAGTCCGTATTCTATTTTTGACATTCTATTTTGCGAACAATATTTATTGACGTATTTAGATGAGGTTTTCCATATCTTCCAACTATACATTTTATTATATTTATTCGTTTTAATAAAGATTTTTTGAGGCTATCTGGGATGACCATGTGAAGCAGCTGTTGAAAATTATACCAAGTATCTTTAGTGTTTCAACTTTAGCATTATCCTTACCTTGGATAGTTATATTTGTCGTGGCACATGATTTTTTTTTTTTTTTTTTTTGCATATATGAATATATTTAGTTTTATTAAAGGAAATTTTTGCACCTGCATTTGTACACCAGTTACTTATATGTAGGAAAAGTGAGTCTATTTCCTGTTGAATATCTAAGTTTTGTCTATGTGTGAAGATTATATATAAAACATCTGCGTAGATAACATGTTTGAAATATTTGTTATTGGAGATTATTATAATGAGTTTGTTTATTGCTATCTGAAAAAGTATAACCGATAGCGGGGAACCCTGTGGAATTCCGTTGTAGAGGTTTTCAGTATGAGAATAGCAGTTGTTTATTTAATTCTAATTTTTCTATTGGTAAGAACAAAACTTATTATTTTTGGTCAAAATTTACAAATTATTGTGTGTATACCGATCCGGTCAAAAGCTTTTTCGATAAGCAGGGTATTAAAAATGGGCCTATATCACTTAATTTTAGTTATATCTTTGTTAGGTTTTATGCTGGGGATTATAGTTGAGATTTTCCAATTTTGGGGCATAATACCTGTGGTGAAAACTTGTTTGTAGAGTTTTTGTATCATTAATAATATTGTTACGAAATTGTACTTGAATTCAAATATAACGGCTTTAACGGCTGGTTTAAAGTTAAATGTTTCTAGACATTTTCGTTTATGTTAACAGCAGTTAACATATCTGTAAAAATTATTAACATAGTTCTAAACATACAACATTGAATAAAAAGCTTTCACCATTGTTTGTAAGTATGGCAACACTAAATGTTTAAGCTGCTAACATTAACATCGAAAGCTCTAGTTTGTCCGTTAAGAACATTGTAGAAAGAAATAGAGCTTTCAAGAAGCATCTAGTAGGTAATACAGTGTATATAAATTGGCCGTGAGAACACCATTGAGTAAGTCTAATTGGAAGCGTCGTTAAATAAAGACAAATTAAATTATTAAAGTGTGTTGTATAAAGTGTGTAATTTAAGTGTGTGTCTATATTAGAACGCAAGTGACTATTTAAACTGTTATTGTTGTACATTTTTAAATAAAATAAAGAGTCGTTACAACTTTTAAACTACTAAACTGCTGTTATTTGCAATCACATTACCGGTTTATTTAAAGGAAATAAACGACCGTTTTTAAAAGGTAAAAACGTAACAATTGGTGTCAGAAGTGGGATTGCAAAATAATAAGCAGTCATGAAGTTTGAAGAGCTGACAGTGTTGCAGCTCAAGAGATAATTGAATAAGTTGGAGTTACCTACAGCTGGTAATAAAGCAGAATTACAAAAGAGGCTGATAGACGAATTCAAGCGGCGTAATATTGACATCGGAACTTACGAATTCGAGTATAAAGAAGAAATGGAAGTTTCTACCCGTGCAACAACAAGCATGGATTTATCCACAATGTTTGCTGATTTGATGGAGCAATTTAAAGAAGCTCAAGAAACTTCTAAAGCTAATAACGAGAAACTTCTTGCTGAAGTTCAAGAAACTTCTAAAACAAATAACGAGAAACTTCTTGCTGAAGTTAAAGAAGAAAATAAAATAATGGAAGAAAATAAAATAATGGAAATGAAATTTCAAGAAACTTCTAGAGCGACAGACGAAAAACTTCAGCTAATTTCGGAAGTTATAAACAGCAGAGTGGATAGCATTAAGACAAAGGTGTCCGACTTAGAGAGACGTCTAGATTTACAAGCCAAAGTCGTTGATAAAAAGCTGTCCGATTTAAAGAATGAAATAGCCAAAGGTGTTGATAAAAAACTACAAGATCTAGAAATAAAGATTAATAATCTTCAATGCCAAGATGGACAGGTGCGAATTATTCCAGAATCCTCTAGTAGAATAAAGGCCCCTAGTTTTGATGGCACCACACCATTTAATGTGTTTTTTTAAGTTCCAGTTTGATACAATTGCCATTAGAAACATGTGGAGCGACGAAGAAAAAGCTATAGAGTTTATCAAATCCCGGAGTTATTTCCTTTAAGGAGCTTAGAGTTGATTTAATTTCAATAGAAGTTATACTTTCCTCTAAAATTTTTGATGAGAGTGGTAACTGATAGTTGATGAGGATGTTAGAAGTTTGTTTGTTGGGGTTAAATTCAAAACTAAAATTGTCGTCAGAAGACTGACATGACCATGTTTTAGCAAACAGGTTAGCAATCTCGTCGTTAACAGAAATAAGAGATGTTTGTTTTAGAGTGACTTGGTTGGTTTTTGTTAGTTCTCTTTGTGTATTTTTAGTTTCATTAATGTTTGTTGTTGTAGAGTTGGATTCAGTGGGTAAAATTGTGTTTAAGTTTTTGTTTTTTTGCTTCAATTGCAGTTTTTAGATCTTCTATAGGAATGTCATATGTTTGTTGATTTGTCAGTTTTTCAAAGATTTAATTTTCAAAATTTTTAATGACAGGGCAGTTTTTGTTGGTGGAACGATGAGGATGGTTGAAATTAATACATTGGATTTTTGTACACGGTGTAGGATCATGTAGGGCTGCAGCACATATATCACAGTTTTCGATACCATTGCAATTTTTTGGCCTAATTTGCAGCATTTTTTGTATTGTATAGGGTTTGGTATATTTTCTCTACTCTACTCGCAACTTAGAAATCCAATTTTAATTCCATTAGGTAGTTTAAATAAGTTCAATTTAGGGATGTGTAGAGAGGTGTTGGTTATTTTGTTATCACCAAACTTTGTTAATTTTTTTTTTTTTTTTTGGCAATCGACAACTGCCTGGTCTTTCAATCCTTCAACAATATCCTCCTCTTTTAGATTTTTAAGGGTTGTAGCAAAGATAACTCCTTTAATTATGTTGAATGATGGGTTTAGGCAACTTTCAATTTGGCAAACGTTGGATAAGGTTGTACCTTTTAGGAACTTACTAGTATGAGCCTCATTTTTGGTGAGAACTAGTAGATTGCCATCTCTAGTGAATGAAGTTTTTTGTGGAGGTTCGCTGGAGATGCCTTCGAGAGCTTTGAAGATGAGGAATATATTGAAGTGTTTGATTGATTTATCAGGGATTTTGCTATTTAAAATTATAAATTTTTGACATTGTTTGATTTTTGTAAAGTCATATGTATTATTTAAGTTTATGTGTTGATTATTTTTTTTTTATGTTTTGGTGATAGTGTACTTTTTTTTATCCGGATCTAGTATTGAATAGAAATTTCCTCCCGAGGAGGACGATATGATAGTAAAATTTATTTAAAAAGTTATTATTTTAAATCTTTCGTGAGGCAAAAAAAAACTAAACAAAACAAAAAAGCACAATGTATTTTTGTATATAAAACAAGCGAGAGTAAAAGTCAACCGTATTCCGTGAGAACTTGATGTCAACTGTGTTAAGACAGGAATATAAAACTGACTTCTTACCACACTCATCATAAGTGATATATTAGCATGAATGAGAGAGAGAGAGAAAGATTTTACATAGTTCCGAATATTTCGCAATTATTACTGGAAGTCGCTCATCGCATGTAAGTGATGAGTTGGTTAACCGATCGTTAACTCTTATAAGACCTTGAGAGTCAATAAATGGATTAAAAGTGGGGTATTTACTCGAAAATATCTGCTCGATTAATATACAAATTAAAATAAATAATTGTTCGATAAAATTAAAATCAATACATTTGAGTAAAAATGTATTTGAGCAAATTATGTATTAATCTAATTTAGTTTAAAAATATTTTAAGAAATTCTTTTTTTTAATTTCTCTTGAATTTAAAGGTTTTAGTGCCCCACCAAGTAGCACCATAATTTGGAATTATATTTAAAAAAAATTCAGTAAAAAGAACAGAATTTGAATATGCGTAAATAGTTTAAGTTTACGTGATACTCCTAGGTATATTGATTTAACTATCAAAAAATTAAATAAATATAGAGAAACAATGGCTTTATAAAAACAATAGAGAAAAATATATTTAAATTTTAATTATATATTATTTATGAAAGGCTATTTTAAAATGGCAGTTGAACTCTTTCTTTTAATTTGAGTGATCTTAATTAATGTACGCACATTTTTGATGTTTTAAAGAAATGTATGTTTTATGAAAATTAATTTTTAGCATTATTTTTGTATTCTTTTTTAATAAAACACAAAAACAATACAGAATGCTTGTTTTATTTTTAATAAACATTGAAAAAAATAAAAAAAAAAGCCAACTTTTAATGTGTTATTTACATAATCTTCTAGAGGACCAGAAGATTTTCTTCGATAAAAAAAATCTTCGGAACGGATAATCTGACACTTTTACTAATATTTGGCGATACATTTTCTCTATATCTCCATTAAAAACATATTTTTTAGTAAGTCAAATCAAAATTATTGACATGAAGTCAAATTGCAAAGTAGGGCCTACATGTAGAACATCGCTTAACGAATAAGAGCTTTTTGCTTCACGAGACCCATTGAAAACAATTCTCACTTTAATCGAAGCACTTTCAATATTTCTTATCATTACAAATTTCAATTTCCTGCTTAAATGAAAGTTTAACAACCTATCTTCCATCATCTCTTCGATATGTGGTTTTTTATACAGTTCTTCACAATAGATCCCTGTTTCAGAAAGTACTTTTGATTTTGGAAATTCTTCGAACCCCAGAAAAGTTTAAGCATAGAATTTCTATTTGCATTTTCTTGATTTTGTACATTAGCCGTTAGATATAATAATAATAATAAATATACTATCAAATAACGAAATTTTGACAATGATATTGCCAAAATTTTTTTTTATATTTTATTTATTTGTTTTTATATTTATTTATTTATTTATTTAGTTAGTAGTATTGTAAATACTTTCTTACGACTATAATATATTAAATTTCTTATCCAATTTTACATTTTTTTTAAATGCTCTGATAAACAGTATTTTTTATATGTATTGTTACGTTTTTACCTTTTAAAAAACGGTTGTTTATTTCCTTTAAATAAACTTGTACTTTGATTGCAAATAACAGCAGTTTAGTTGTTTAAAAATTGTAACGACTCTTTATTTTATTTAAAAATGTACAACAATACAGTTTAAATAGTCACTTTGTGTTTTAATGCACACACACACTTAAATTACACACTTTATACAGCACACTTTAACTTGTTCAATTCTCTCTTAAGTTGCTCCACTTTCAGCTCTTCAAACTTCATGATTGCTTATTATTTTGCAATCCCACTTCTGACACCAATTGTTACGTGTTTACCTTTTAAAAACGGTTGTTTATTTCTTTTAAATAAACTTGTACTTTGATTGCAAATAACAGCAGTTTAGTGGTTTAAAAATTGTAACGACTCTTTATTTTATTTAAAAATGTACAACAATACAGTTTAAATAGTCACTTTGTGTTTTAATACACACACACACTTAAATTACACACTTTATACAGCACACTTTAATAATGTACAAGATTATACAGCCAAGGTAGTTAATATGTCTTTACTTAACGACGCTTCCAACTAGACTCACTGAATGGTGTTCTCACGGCCAATTTATATACAGTGTATTACCTACTAGATGCTTCTTGAAAGCTCTATTTCTTTCTACAATGTTCTTAACGGACAAACTAGAACTTTTGATGTTAATGTTAGAAGCTTAAACATTTAGTGTTGTCATACTTAAAAACAATGGTGAAAGCTTTTTATTCAATGTTATACGTTTAGAACTATGTTAATAATTTTTACAGCTATGTTAACTGCTGTTAACATAAACGGAAATGTCTGGAAGCATTGAGAAAGATTTAAACCGGCCGTTAAAACCGTTATATTTGAATTTAAGTACAATTTCGTAACAGTATTATACAATTTCTTTTAAAACCATTAATATTTGTGTGATTTTAAACATAATTTGGGAGTTGGTTAAATAATTGCAGTCCTTTGTACAGCAAACATTTCTTCATTTTGTTAGTTGCTACTCTATGTATTCATTCACATATGATAGTTCTTGAGTCAAGTATTCTGGGGCATATCCCATCTTCATTTTGAAGATAAGGACACATGTATTAAGCTGTCTGATACTTATCCATTTCAATGTCACTTTAAAATCGATGACATAGCTTTATTTTGCAGATTTTGTAACCTTTCTATTTGTATATTTGTGCAGCAAGTGTATAGTACGATTGACCAGAATTCAAAATGTGGTTTAATTATTGTATTATATATATTTATTGCAGTTATTATTCATATTTTGTCTCTAATCCTTCTAAAAAAGCCCACCTTTTTTCCGATTTTTTTACACATGTATTCTATATGATCATTAAAATTCATGATTTTGTCGATTATAAACCATAAATAATTTATTTGTCTACTTTTTCTATAATTTTGTTATTAATTTTAAATTCTGTATTGTTATTTATATTTATTTCCATAATTTTTGTCATATTTTCGTTCAGTTTTAGTTTATTCATTTTTAACCAATTATTTATATTTCGCTTATCGTATACTAAGTTTTCGAGGCACTGCTTATCTGTATCCGCTATATTCAATATTAGGGTATCGTCCTCATAAAGTACTATTTCATTTCTATCATTACAGTTGTTATATCATTTATATAAATTATAAATAGTAAAGCTCCAAGAATTGGTCCTTGTGGTACTCCTTATTCATTATTAATTATCTCTGATTTTTTATAATTCACTTTAGTTATTTGCTTTCTATTTGTTAGATATGATTCACATACTAATTTAATTCTTTATTTTGTATTCCGTAGAAGTATAATTTCTGCAATAATATTATTCTGTCTATTGATTCAAACGATCTTTTAAAATCGAGAAAAATTTTATTATTTTTTATTCCTGCCGTTACTTTTCCTTCTATATAAGACGTAATTTACTGCCGTTTCACATGAAAATTTTTTCCGAAATCCAGATTGATATTTCAATAAAATATTGTTTGATTGTAGATAATTTTCAAGTTGTATTTTAACGGGTTTTTAAAGAATTGTTTCACATAATTTTAGTGAGTTTATTGGCCTAAATTCTTCACATTTATTTGTTTTATTAACCATTTCAATTGGCGTCACCATTGAAGTTTTCCAATTTTCAGGAAATATACCCGTTTTTAATGATGTATTTATAATTTTTAGCAACACTTCTCCATTCAAGTTCCAATTATCTAATATATTTATATTAACATTATTATAGTCCGGTTTGTAGTTCATTTTCTTGCATATATTTTTAAGTTCTATTTTTGTTATTTCTCGGAATTTAAATCTATAATTTATCACATTTATTTGATTTATATATTGCACATATTCTATATTATCTATAATGTCTTTTATACTATTTACAAAATATTTATAAAATTGATTCGATATTTCATTACTGTCCTTATATTCAATACTTGTAAATATCACAGATTTTATTATTTGTTTTCTTTAGTACTAAGTCTTTGATGCTATTCCACTTTTACCTTTGATCTTTGGTATTACTTATTGTTCTATTAATATATGTATTTTTTCATTTCTAAGTATTTTTATATATAAATTTCTAGCTTCTTTATAATCATTGCGTTTTGTATTGTTATTTGCTGTTTTCGCTATATTATATTTTACTATTTTGTCTCTTTTTAGAACTTGCAAGTGCCTGTTAAGCCATATTATATATATTTTTTTTTTTTCATTTTTCTTTTTTATTGAGAGATTTTCAATTGTTCTTTCTATAGCTATATCAAAACAATTTGCGTTATAATTCACGTCTTAATTTTCATTGAAGGTGTTTAATGCGCTACTTTCCTTTTGAAAACGGTATTTTTTATATTTAAAGATTTTTTTTGTATACCATATTGCACACTAACCGGAGATGCCACTAACAAACTGGGGTCTGCATGGTAAAGCTTGGCATTAATCTTGTTAAATTTATGACTACAATTACCTGTGTGCTGAGTGAAAAATCAGAAATAATGCTTCATTTTCCATTCCTTTTACATTGACATTTTTATTCAATCATGCTTTCTGTATTGTTTTTGTGTTTTTATTAAAAAAAAAAGAATACAAAAACAATGCTCAAAATTAATCTTGAGAAACGAATGTCATATTTGAACTCAGTACAACAAATTACATTAAATTAACAAGTTGATCCGAATTTGTAAACTTATGTAATTGTAACTCGTCGAAAATTGTTCGAACTTAAAAATATGAAAAATCGTTTCCTTATAATGGCAAATTTTCGGACACATTTGGATCTGGTTCACAATTTTAGTTAACTCATTAAATGCGCCCAAAGAACTTTCTTAGATACCAAATTTTCATAGTTTCTTTGGCAAAAGTAAAAAAAAAAATCCGAAAATATGACCTTTTACATTTTAATCCAGCTCTCGATAGGATGCTAGGATGAAAATTTTAAAAATATCATAAAATTAACTAGATTTGTTACTTTATTTTCTTCTCTACCTTAATATTCATATTTCATTAAAATAAAGAATAATATTTAAATACAAATGGTCAGTGTTCTCCTGCTTTTTAAGATATACGCATACAAAATTTTACCATTAACTTTTACTTTATTGAAGATAAGGTTACAGATTCTTTTTTTTTTTTTTTTTTTTAATTCGTTGCCTTAGGAGATTCTGCAAACTCCTCAAATTTAGTTTTTGCCATTTTTATCATTTGACCAGTATAGCAAGGAAGCATCTCAATGAAATTAAATGATTTTTTAACACTCTCATTATAATAGTGCTTCGCTACGAAACAAATTTCTCCAGTCTGAGGTAGCGCAGGAAAATCAAATGGCATTTGCTTCTCTAGTCTTTGCATATATGGCCGTACTTCATTCTTAATGTTATCGTAAAGTTTTTCCGTTTCATTTGGGCTACCCCACACTCCAGCTTTTTTGGTATAATAAACTGCGCCAACTAAAAATCCAGAACGTATTAAAAATCTGCAACAAAATTGTATTGAATATGTATATTGAACAGATTACGTAAACCTTAACCATTTTTCACACGTACCCTACAACCATTTTTAATCAGTCAAATAAATTTAAAATATACAATTAGACGAAATATTTTATTTTTAGTTATGATTGTAACCAAAAATATAATTTTTCAGCAGCGGATTACTCGAAATGAATTCGTATCATTTAAAGTTGTAAATATATTGAATAATTGGTTACTGACTACCAAACACCACTACTATAACGGCGGGTCTAAGACGAAATTATAAAAGATGACAGCCAAGGCGGATGCAAGGCAAATTCGAACAGGTGGCCACACTTAATCAGCTGAGTATTTTTTTCGCACTTTACAGCCCGTCTAGACGTAACATAATATGTAAGATTTTTGTGTCAGAGAGTGTCAAATTAGCTCTCTGAGAGAATTATTTCACGTGTAGATTCAAATATTAGTATTATAAGATGTATTATGAGACTGTTGTGATGAGATTTCTCTACACAACCATCTTATAAGATGAACTGTCAAAAAAATGAAAAACAATGTTATTTTGCCAAAATGCTTCCTTTTAGTGTTTGTTTTAAATGTTAAAAATCATTTTTATAAAAATTGTGTTAAAAAAGTGCGAATTGCTTAAATAAAAAGGACATGTTTACTCTGTAACTGATTGAAAATAATAATATCTTATAGGATTTATCAGAATACGTGTACCCCTTATTTAAGATTTAACATAATATAAACAAAATGTTTACTCTCCTCTGCCGGCGTTATCTCACATATTATATCAGCGTTAATCTCAGTTGTAGACCTGGGGTTATAAGCACAATTTTTTCTTACCCGCTGAAGTGTCAGACTCCATGTATAAAAAAAATAAATTCGCCATAGTTATTTTTGTAGAACTGCTGCCACCTGTTTCATTTCGAAATGGGCGAATGTAGGTGACCACAGTGGCGAATTTAGGCAAATTCAACTATTTTTTTATATAGTTTGGGAATCCATTAAAATCCCTAACTCACTTAAAATTATGGTAAAATGAATAAGGTGGAGCAACGCTGCAACAAAAACAACAGATTTTTTCTTGGAAGAACCACATCGGCATGTCTATGCATAAAATTTTGCCATAGCAAATAGTAAATAGCAAATATTTTCTATACTATTTAATAATAATTTTCTATAAAAGATCATTTTTAACTCTGCAGTATGTCCAAAAGCGGCTTCGCTAACATAATTTTTCCTTTTTACCCAATTTCTTAACAACAAACAAAATTTTTTATATGAGTTTTTAGGGAAATATGTTTTTCAAAAGCCTTAACTTCCAAAATATTCATTTGCACTCAAAAATTTTTACATAAGTATTTTTAGCATTAAAAGAACTACCATTGATGAAAACTGAAAATGAATCAGGGATCTCAATAGAAGCCTAAATCTATTATTCAATTTATACACTTCGTAGACTTCAAGAATTTTATTATTATTATTATTATTGTATACATAATTTTTCCTTTTTACCCAATTTCTTAACAACAAACAAAATTTTTTATATGAGTTTTTAGGGAAATATGTTTTTCAAAAGCCTTAACTTCCAAAATATTCATTTGCACTCAAAAATTTTTACATAAGTATTTTTAGCATTAAAAGAACTACCATTGATGAAAACTGAAAATGAATCAGGGATCTCAATAGAAGCCTAAATCTATTATTCAATTTATACACTTCGTAGACTTCAAGAATTTTATTATTATTATTATTATTGTATACAATAATCTGAAATCTCAACATATTTTGATAGTTTAGAGTAAAGCGATTTCATATAAAGTGACCTCAGTTAAACAGCTATTTGTTGGTTGTTACAGCTGTCAAACTCTATATATAGATTACCGGCTAAAGTGTCAAATTTCATTTATAAAAAAAATTAATGAATTCGCCATAGTTTTTTTATAGAACTGGAGCCACCTTCTAAATATTCACCTTGGTTGAAGAATATTTTTGCAAAAACAAAAAACATACATTGATGCATTCGCCGCATTTTTGTTGTTGCAGAACTGCCGTGTGTATACATAAACAACTTATGCTCGTAATAGCCCGTCCAGACGTAACATAGTGTCTACATTAGACAAATTTTTATCAAGGCAAACGTCAAACTTAACGCGAATTTATGGAAGGTGGCAACAGTTGCACAAAAACAACAATATGGCGTATTCCTTATTATTTTTTATATATGCAGTTTGACAACTGTAAGAACCAAAATAATAATCAGCTGTTTAACTAAGGTTACCTTGTATATATTCGCACTGATTTTGACTTTTGTTTTGATAAAAATTTGCCTAATGTGGATACTAGGTAACATAATATGTAAGATTTTTGTGTCAGAGTGTTCCAAATTCGCTCTCTGAGAGAATTATTTCAAGTGTAGATTTTAATATTAGTATTATAAGATATATTATGAGACTGTTGTGATGAGATTTCTCTACACAACCATCTTATAAGATGATCTGTCAAAAAATACACATATACGAAAGTTTATTTGTGGGTGTACATGTGTATTTTAGAAATTACTGAAAAACAATGTTTTTTTTTTTTTTTTTTGTAAAATTGTTTCCTTTTAGTGTTTGTTTTACATGTTAAAAAACATTTTTATAAAAATTGTGCTAAAAAAGTGTGAACTGCTTAAATAAAAAATACATGTTTACTCTATGACTGATTGAAAATAATGATATCTTATAGGATTTATTAGAATACGTGTACCCCTTATTTAAGATTTAATATAATATAAACAAAATGTTTACTCTCTTATGCCGACGTTATCTCACATATTATATCAGCGTTAATCTCAGTTGTAGACTTGGGGTAAAGATAACAAACATTTTTTTAAACTTTTTATTCTTTTTTAAGAGAGTAACATTTTTCAACAAACTCTTTTGTACAGACCGGCGCGAACTTAACGAAGTAAATAACAGGGTAAAAGTGCTACCAAATTTAAATAAGAGTGTATTTTTTCTTTGCAGTTAAATTTCATTTCTACCAAGTTAAGAAATGAGTTATTTACGCTTTGCAGCCATAGTTGCGAGATAAATTTGGCACAAAATAGTGAAATTTTGAGAAAAAAATCATCAAACTGGTTATTTAGAATCTTCAATATCAAAAATCAGTTTTATATATGTTAATTGTTATTTTATATGTTTTTTTTTTTTTTTTGAGGAAAAAAACTATTTTATGACCAAGTTCTAAGATAAAAAGAAATTATGTACATTAATTTCATATTGTCAGCCAATTACGAAAATCTAACAGTATCTAATAAGTTCGAAGATATACATATCAAAATGACTCAAACAAAAAAAAATAAATTATTTACATCTCTTGAAGTTATTTTATTAAAAATTTCAAAACTTTTTGTAAGCACAACGACAATATACAAATTTTACGTATGAATGAATTTAAATTAACTTGCTGTAAGTGTTACTTAGTACTGCAATTTACCGATTTCTATATATATAATAAAAGCTAACATAATTGAATCAAATATTATAATAGACTGGTTCTCATAAACCCTTTCTATAAATAAACAATTTACTCTGAGAATTTTTTGAAAATTCATATTTTAGTAGTCAAATTTACGGCAAAAATCGTCAACAGATCACTTTTGGCACCAAAAATCGTATAATCTTGCAACAGTCTTTGCAGCCGAAAAATTCAGTGCCGCCAAGTTTAAATTTGTCCTTTTTATACTTTGCAGCATTAAATTTCCCAAGTTTTAAATTCACAAAATTATGTAAATAGTGTGGCACCACCGCAATTAAGAAAAAACTTCTCAAATACAATAATAAATAATTTCTAATACGAGTAATAATAATAAAATAGTAATTTCTTTGTGCGAATTCATTAATTTTTTATACATGGAGTTTGACACTTCAGCGAATAAGCAAAAATTGCGCTAATATGGAGTTTGACGAAATTTAAATCAAAAAAATCAAAATTGTATTGAATTATAAAAAATTGTAAAAAGTACCAAAAGAACATATATTTAGGAAATCTCAATCCATTTTAACCTATTGAAATGTTAAATCTAACACTGAAACTTCTGAACACTGACCGCATATAACCTAGTGTCTACATTAGGCAAATCTTTATCAAAACAAACGTCAAAATCAGTACGAATATATACAAGGTAACTGCATATATAAAAACAATAATGAGGACGCCATATTGTTGTTTTTGTGAAACTGTTGCCACCTTCCACAAATTCGTGTTAAGTTTGTACGTTTGTCTTGATAAAAAAAATTGTCTAATGTAGACACTAGGTAAATATATTGCAGTATTCATTACATAGTGTCTACTAGAAAAATTTTTATCAAGACAGAGGACGCCATATTGTTGTTTTTGTGAAACTGTTGCCACCTTCCACAAATTCGTGTTAAGTTTGACGTTTGTCTTGATAAAAAAAATTGTCTAATGTAGACACTAGGTAAATATATTGCAGTATTCATTACATAGTGTCTACTAGATAAATTTTTATCAAGACAGACGTCAAAATCAGTGCGAATCTATACAAAGTTAAACAGCTTATTACTATTTTTGGTTGTTACAGCCGTCAAACTGCATATATAAAAACATTAATGAAATCGCCTTATTGTTGTTTTTATGCAACTTCGATTTTGACGTTTGCTTTGATTCACTTTGATTTTGACGTTTGCTTTGATAAAAAATTATCTAATATACAGACTATGTAAAAAAGTATCAACAACAATGATGTATTATTACTAGGATAAGCTTAAACATACACGAAAAATGGGATATATTTGGCAAAAAATTCAATTTAGGTGGAGGGAAAGTTTATAGATTTATAATCTAGAAACTTTAGATTTTATATCTATATTTTATATTATTAGGTCAAAGTCAAAAATCGTATTTTTGTTGAAACTTTTTATTTATTATTAATAGTACGTGAAATAATAGTTGAAAAAAATATACCAAAAGGTGTTCGAAAATTGTCTCAGGTTAATAAATACCTAAATTAAAAATCATCACATTTTAAGGTAATTTAATATAAAACAGTAATCTTTTTGGTCAAAAATATGACTTCTCCAACACTTGCATTTCTCAAATTATAGTGATCTAGTGATAATGATCAGGGCAAGTTCAATTATGCACGAAAAAAAAACAAAAATATGAGCTTGAAAAATATGCATTGAAAAACAAACAAATTTATGTGTTTTTTTACATAAATATAAATATTTGATACGTGTGAATTTTTTTCTTTGCAATTATGTACGAAGTTTATTAAAAAAATATATATACAGATAATTTAATCAAAGCTACCAATATAAATAAATTTGGTATTCATTAAATCAAATTTATGCAAATAATTCAAAAATGTGCGTTTTTAGTAAAATATTAGTGAAATATGCTAAAGCTTACTTTTCAAGTGAAAAGCTTGAAAAAAGAACCTTCAAAACTCAAAAAATTTTGTAAAATAAAAATATCGTTTTCGTACTTAACTATATTAAAACATAGGAAAAATATGTATATATTTACACGCATACTTATAAAGAAATAAAAAAAGTCTCATTTTACAATTATTTTTAAAAATACAAAATTTATTTAAAAAAATTCAAGAAAAATTTCACTAAGAACAAATTACTACTAAATTTCATCAAAAAGCCAAAAATCAATATATACAAAAAAAAAAAAAAAACGTCTTGGACACATGGTCATATATCATATTACAACGTGTGAAAATTAAAAAAAAACTCATCACTGTATTAATGGCAAGTTCAAATAAGATTCATTGTGTTTATTTATATTCGATTACAAATTATGAAAAAATAAAATAAATAAGTAAATAAATAACTAATCCTCATGAAAAATTTACATTCGGAAGAAAATTTAAAACTAACTAAAAATTCACATTTTCTCAAACTTCAATTATTCATATACAATAAAAAATTATAAAAAATAGATCTTTCATAGAATTCATAATATATAAAATAAATTTCTCAAATTTATGAAATTATTAATCATCAATAAATCAAAATATTTTGCTATTAGAATTCTAACAAATTTACTTCAATCATTTTAATTAACTATGTATTACCTAGCGTCTACATTAGGCAAATTTTTATCAAAACAAACGTCAAAATCAGTGCGAATATAGACAAGGTAACTTTAGTTAAACAGCTGATTATTATTTTGGTTGTTACAATTGCCAAACTGCATATATAAAAAATAATTAATACGCCATATTGTTGTTTTTGCGCAACTGTTGCCACCTTCCACAAATTCGCGTTAAGTTTGACGTTTGTTTTGATAAAAAAATTGTCTAATGTAGACACTATCTCAACTATGTATGAGGATAACTAACAAAATCCGACAATGTATTTCGTCATTAAAGTCAAAAACCTTACACATTTTCCTACTTAACAGTTAACAAAATAATAAATAAAAATATTTGTAAAGATGTTCATAAAAATATTCCACTGAATATTTTCTTTCAAAAACTTAATTAAAAAATTAGTTCTTTCAAACTCAAATGTCTATATAATTTTGTTAGTTTCAATAAATGTTAGTTTCTACTACTGTTTTATTGTGTTAAAATAAAAGATAAATCAGTAGTTTTAAAGTTTTTTGTTTATTTATATTTTTAATGATTTGTAGTTTCATATTTTGTGAGTTAAAATAAAAGAAAAAACTTATTTTTACAGAACTTTTCAGTTAAAAAATCAACATTCAAAAATATATAATAAACTCAGTTGTTTCAAATGAAATGTAATCGGTCCCTGTTTTAAATGAAATTATATTTGTTCAAAATGATTTTTCAGTTGAATTTACTTATATAAATTTTTTAAGTGTATGGATTTGAATTTGATGATTTTTTATATTGTAGGATATTCAAATTATTCGATTTTTTTATTGTTCGAATAAAACGAATAATTCGAATAAGTCATTTCAGTTTGTTCGAATTATTCCATCATGCGAATAATGGAAATAAATTTTATTTAGTAGCTATGATTATCCATATAGGGCCCCACTGTGCTCGGTTATGCATATGAAGAATTAATAAAAAATAATAAGATAAAACCCAAAAAAAAAAAAAATTCTCCGAGTACTCGGATTTGTAATCGATCTTATGTATCTCATTTTGTGTTGCTTAACTTAGTGTCTACATTAAAGATTTTTTTATCAAAACAAACGTCAAACTTAACGCGAATTTGTGTAAGGTGGCAACAGTTGCACAAAAACAACAATATGGCGTATTCATTATTGTTTTTTATATATGCAGTTTGACAACTGTAACAACCAAAATAATAATCAACTGTTTAACTAAGGTTACCTTGTATATATTCGCACTGATTTTGACGTTACTTTACTTGTGTAGAAAAATATTGAATGGAATTCACGAAAAAAAAAAAATAATAATAATAATATTTAAATTTTCTATTTTAACTTACATGCTAGTGTATAAAATTATGCTGTATTTTTTAGGAAAGTACAAATAGATACCTCACGATTAGGATATATATATATATATATATATATATATATATATATATATATATATATATATTACGAAAGGTAGTAATTTTATTTACATAAGATATATATATATATATATACATAAACTTTTATAAAATACTTGAGTATCGTGAGTAGGTTTTCATAACTTAAAACCTGCAAAGTACGCTTAAGTGTCGAAACTTTAAAAAAAATAATACAAATTAAAATAATGGACTTAAGTCAATTTCGTTCTTATGTTTTTATAACATTTGATTTCGAAAAATTCTAATAAAATTATCTGAATTACAAACAAATTACACAAATTACAAATAGGTTGCTTTTTTCAACAAAAAGTCGATTATTCGAAAGTGGATTTGATGAACCCCAATTTCTTGAACAGCAGAACTACATTTCACAAAACAAATTACATGAAAATTTGCTTTTTTATAAAATTTAATTGTATAAATTTTCCTGCAATAGTCTTTTGATAATGGTTTGGCATTTAATAGTTCTAAAACGAAAGTAATTAATTGTATTTGGTAATACTGATTTTACTCTGAGAATTGTTTTTGTAAATTTTGTTGATACATTGGAATATTTAGGTGTATATCTTGAAAGACGTTTGTTATTCGATTACCATGTTGATCGAATTAGTTTTAAAATTGTTGGTATATTACGAAGACTTTATATGTTCTTGCTGTTTATTAACCCTGCTGGCGAGGTATGTTATTGCTCATGCACTTTTGATGACTCATGTGATATATGCCCTGAAAGTAATATCTGTAACTGTTTCTTATAACATTGCAAGGCTCAACCGTATCACAAATATGATTTAAATACGATGTTTTACAATGTTATTAAAACCGGGCGTCCATTTCAGCTTTTTCTCATTCTTCTAGGAATTCGCAAATTATTATTATTCCTGTTGAAATTTTTTGCCACTTGAGGGGCGTTTGTTTTCTCAATCGAATAATGCATTTCGATTGAAATTTATCAGACATTTGGCTACTATCTAGCCTGTTTTTATTATTACTCTAAATGGTTTGCATCTGTGTGAATTTGTAATTTCTTTTCTGAAGTTTTCTTTTTTGTTTATTATTACATATTTTGGCTGGAAGCCGCACAATTGTCCTAAAACACTTTTTTTGGAAATAATTTTGTAACTTGTAAACCGTTGGAGATATCTAAACAGAACTGAGGTGTTTTCGAGTTAATTAGGAGGTGCACAGATACCTTGTGGGTCACGGGGATATCGTTCACCCGTACCGCATAGGCCTCAGGTTTGAATGCTGCGTTTATATGGAAAATATGCCTTCTTTACTGTTATTTTGTAATTTTAAAATGTTTTCAAACACTCCTATTGTAACGCCCACAGAAATATATGTGTTTTCTTTAGAAGTAACCTCTTCCGATCTTCAGACTCCAATATAGGTTAAATCCAAACTAATTTTTTTATTCCTTAGATAGCTGTATTTAATAAATAAAGAAAAAAATTAAAACATAAAATTTATTTTTTAAATTGTCGAGAAATCGCCTTTCTTGTTGCCAGATAGTCAAATAAAGGCGGAGAAAGTAGAAAAATTTTGAAAATAGTCGAAAAAAATCGAAGAATCGAAAACCTTAAGCTTCACAAGGAGTCTCTTACCTTATATGTTTTAAAATGTTATGAAAGTTTTTTTTCAAGTCCAATCATCAGACAATATCCTCCATTATCCTGCACATATGTATATCAAGAAGCAATATTACGAATGTAAATATTATAAGCATTTCTTTGTAATTTAAGTTTTCAAAATAGAGGTATTTTTCAATTAAATTTGAAACCATAAAAGTACTATTTAAAAACGAAAATATATTTTAAGTTATTCACGTAGTTATTATTTTTGTTGTATTTAAATGATATGTATTCGGAATTATCTTTTTTGACTGCATATACATATGCCGATGATGTACAACTTTTAGACACTTTGACACTCTATCAATTCAAAGGTCTCAGGAAAGAATTAATGCTGAGCTGAACCGTGTCGTAGGCTAGTCTAGGGCGAACTTTTTAAATTTGAATCCTGCAAAATGTAAGGCTATGGTTTTCTCTAAAACCAATGTTGTCTTTGGCATTGTACTGGACAACGTGGTTTTAAACATTGTCCCCCAGTATAAAACGTTAGGTATCATTTTGGATGATAGATTGTCATTTGATGGTCATGTTAATTTAGTAATTTCTAGGGTATCTTGGACACTTCGTAGACTTTATAATACAGCTTATTATCTACCGTATAATATAAGGTACCGTGTTGCGTTATCTTTGTGTCTGCCTCTTATTATATATGGTATTGAAGTTTATTCGTGTACCTCTGAAATTAATTTACATAGACTAAGATCTTATTTTTACCGTATTATACGTTACATTTTTGGATTCGAATTAGAGATCACGTTTCGGATTATTGTATAGATTATTGTATAATACGTAAAATTAAGACTAATACTTTTTTTTATAAAACTGTCAAATATGGAAATCCTTCTAGTAACCAGATTTAATTCATCTAGTAGAACTGGTAGAACTGGTGGAACACTGGTATACCCTATTATGAGCATCGCTTTAATCATTCTTTGAATTCATTTGCCAACGTTTTCCTAGAACATTTATAAATTAATTGATTTTGTATGGTGTAATTGCTATTTGTATAAAGTGGATTACCTAATATTGCATATTTGCACATAACACATTTAATATATCAACACAATTAGTATCATAAGAATAATCTATTTATATTTGCAAATTTGTTTTGATTAGCTTTGACCTAATTTTTGATTTTTTATATTTTTGTTTCCCGTGAGAGTACAATTTTTGAAATCTTAAAATATATTCTTATAAAGTGTATTAACTTTACACCTTTTTGTTTTGTTGTGAGAGTACAATTTTTGAAATCTTAAAATATATTCTTATAAAATATATTCACTTTACACCTTTTTGTTTTAAACCAATTTGGTTGTATTTTACTGAATCACTG